>VONZ01000756.1:0-42500 GCA_012976165.1 Labeo catla
TCGGGACTTCGTATTCATATGATTGATTCGGGACTCGGGGGTTAAGGGATGTGTTGCCAGGTTTACAAAAATGTAATAAATTTACACCTTAGAGGTTACATAGGATGAAGATAGAGATGCAGTTTTTTAGCTTTAGAAAAAAGTAAAAAACACTCATAACACCCTGGCAACAATGTAGGTGAATTCTGCTCAGGCAAACACTATTCATATGTTCAGAAAATGTACAAATCCAATTTCTTTAAGCCTTTTTTTCTACAGCTCACTGCTGCCCTCTATACGCAGGTGAGGAAACTACAGTATGTGGGTACGTTCATTAAAAACTATTCAATTAATATACGTCAAATAAAAACAAACAGCACATTTACCGTGGTATTCTAGTGACTACTGCAGGGTTTTTTTTTTATTGTAAGCCATCCCAAAGCATCAACAAATCCATCCCAGGTGTTCAACTTCACTTATTCAGACAGGAAATGACATCACGGATGCACCTGGAGCCCGTCTCAGTCCAACTTGCCATCAGCGCAGTTTCTTTCACACTACTAACATGATTAATCCAGTTACTTTTCAGCACAGATGCGGCCGTGTAATTATTTGTTTAAATATATAAACGAGCCGAAAGCCCCTTGAGTGGTGTGTACATTAAAACTACATAACACACAGTGACAGATGTGTATAAAACATCCTCTAATGCACCAAAGCCAGGTGTCCCTAGTAAATGGGCCACTGCGGCTGTCTCTGTGTTAAAGCAAACAGTCCAGCTTGTGTACGCCTGCAATCATTAATGTAATTATACGTGACAGTCAAAGCAGGTCACGATTTAGGGCACATCCTGTTTTCTGGGTTCTTCTGCAGGTTTTCTCAATGAAACCAGCGGGCTTTGGCATCCAGTCTAAGGACTACAGATAGAACGAGAGAATATCCTCCATGCATAACCCTGTATGCATCTCTCAGAGAGAAGAGAAGAAAAACACTCTTTCTTGCTTGTGTTTCACGGTCTGTCTCATTCACTCAGGCTGGTTTAAAATGAAAACAAAGACTTTCAGCACAACAACCTTTCAAGAACATCTTAAAAGTTTTTCATTGCTTCTGAAAGCAGGCAATGATTTCAAGCAAATGACTAAATAACACTCTCTCTTACAGATTAATCGTGCAATCTGAATGATTAATTAAATGCATATGCATGCAACTCTCTGTAAGTCCAAAAGTGTAAGAACATTTGTTAAAATGACTTTTCTTTAAGTTATGTCATAGGCATAACAATATATTAACAATTTGCACTGAAATGGCCATACATAAAACCTGAAGATCATGCTCTCCAGCATGATTCAACTAGAAATCATGAGTCAGCTAAAGGTACCAAATATACTACTGCTTCATTTTACACCCCTAAATCCTAAAAATACAAAAGGTAAATGGGAAAAAATCCCTGACTTCTCTCAAACCACATTGACCCAGTAATTGCACATTTGTGTACATCAGTTTTCTCATTTTTTTTAAAGACTTAAACAAGGAAACTCAATTATTTTGCGCCATCTAGCGGTCCAGTAAGCTATATACACTGTACAGGCCTCCTGTTGGTTTTAAAATCTATTAATTTCAGTGATTCGTAACTGAGAAACAAATGGGAAAAAACTGGAAAATATCTAAATAAAATAAATTGTAATAAAATATTTAAAAAGTAAAATAAAAAAACAAGAACGTAATAAAAGTTATAATATAAATAATAATTATTATAATATAAAAAATTATAATGATTATTATCTGAATAAACAAAGGCGGACTGTGATTGGTCCATTCTGACAAGCGCTGAGAAAAGTAACATGTATCAAGACACAGTTTTCATTCATTCATTAATTTTTCGGTATTAAATCATCTGATATAATACAGTCTTGTTGTAAGGGAGCATAATTTGGGCACGGCGGCCAGAAACAAACATTTATCTTACCATTCAGATGAGTTAAACTTTGTTTTGATTGACGTATTTGGATGAGGGAACGCCACAGGCCTGTAACACACCTATAAAATCTTCTTACATCCACAGATATTTAAAGTTATAGATATTAAATAATCGAAACTTATTACTTTATGATGAGCAGACATTCTAAACACAGAGACTACATGAATTTTTTTATATATTATATATTTTAGTAATATATCAGTGTTTTATTATGGATTCGTTAGTTTCACATTTACCCGCCTTTAAACGTCACTAAAATAGTGAACGCTGATTGGTCACGTTGCTTGTCAATCAGTACTGTGAACACGGTTGAGACTTAAAATAATAATAAGAAAACAAAACAAAAAAATAAATGTATGCGTATGTTAAGGTAAAGAAAAAAGAAAAGAAAAATGTAAAAAATCAGGGATAAATAAAATCAGTACAAAGCCTGCGTTGTCACGTGACATTTGTTACTTTTCTCAGCGCTGGTCAGAATGAACCAATCACGATCGAATGTAAGACTAAACGTTTAGCGCCCCCCTCAGGAATAACAACTTTTCACGTCTCGTAGTCGATTGTAGTATATCTCTAATTTGAAAAACGCGCTTTTTAATGTTCAAAACTGATTTTTTACACCTTGTTTACACTCTTTAACGCTGTAATCTCACTTAGTTTCAGTTCATATATATATATATATATATATATAATGAGGACAATGGAAGCGATCAAAATCAACAAAAGAGTGCTATGAATTAGCCTAACGCAGTAAGTACACGTAGCAAGTTTATATTTATTTATTTATTTTTTGTTAATTATATAACAGCAACAAAAAGAAAACAAATATAATAGAAAAAGAATAGAGAAAGCTAGTTATAGAGGGCTTTTTTATAGAAAACAAGCAGTTAGAAAACAAATATATAAAACGGAATTAGACTAGAGTGTGCTAGACTTAGAGGGTCCGTATATATTTTATACATTTTAGTATTTTAGTCAATTTTACATAAAAGTTGAGTCAATTTTACTAACTTAAACTTGAAAAATTAATTTAATTTTTATTTGAGTTTTTTTTTAAGTTTAAGTTTTTGATCTAATGTTTATATTTTATTTTATTTATGTATTTCAAATACCCAAAAACTTTTTAAAATAAATTTTAAATAAAAATTAGTAACGTCATGTGACACCAGTTACTTTTCTCAGCGCGGGTCAGTGTGAACCAATCACATTAGACTGTTTAGACAAAACGTCAGCGCCTCCTGCTGGAATAACAACTTTTCACGTCTCGCAGTCGAATGTATTATATCTTTAATGTGAAAAACGCGCTTTTTAATGTTTATAACTGACTTTGACGGCGGGTAATTGCGTTGACATCCTTGTTTACACCTTTTAACGTTGTAATCTCGTTTGTAGTTTCAGTGTAAAGCGGATGTTGTAGGAAGGGGAAATGACAACCGATCAAGGAAGTTTCTCAATCTCGGAAAAAACACAAGAAGCCCTTCATGAGTGAAACCTTCAGGAGATCTGAACGTGTTTGTAAAGGATAGAAACGGTGAAAGCGGATCATGTGTGACGTGACGCGGGACACACCGGTTCGGAAGCTCCGGTACTCGGCGCTGAGAGCCCTGTCCGACCTGCTGGACCCGCAGGACACCTGGAGGAGCGTCGTGATGGACATCAGCAAACCCTCCGGAGAACCCAGATACTCACAGCAGCACATCAGGTGATTCACACTTTAAAATTATTTTCTTGATGTTGATGGTGACGTGTACATATGACATATAGAAGAACAGAAAAGTAAACACAATATTTTTTTTAGTATTATTTATATTTTTATTACTATAAAATATATTATATCATATTTATTATTTAATGTTATTATTAATCATATATTTTCAATGTTTTATTGTCATTTTAGATTTTAGGATTTGTGTCATGTTTTTGTCATTTTTTTTTTATTTATTTTATTGATTAATTGATTTCAGCTAGTTGTTGAAATAAAATAGTACAAAATCTAATCAACATAAAGTAATCAAATAAAAATGTTGTGTACAAACAGTAAGTTTAGTTTTGTTTTATTATTGTTTATATAATATCTTTATAAACTGTAAATGTTATTTATGAATATTTTGAATGAGCTTTCTATTTATATTTGTTTATTTTATATTTATATATTATTAATTTATTTATTTTTTGTCATTGTAAAAAGTGTTTTTGTCATTTTTAATATTTTCTTTTACATTGCTATTTTACATGAATTTATTTTTAGTTTTGTAATTTTGGTACAAAAGCTTATTTAGTTCAGTTAGTTGCCAAAGCATCATTTCTAATTTTGTATTATTATTACTTTTTTAAAGTTAAAAAGTTTTTTGTAAAGTTTTTTATTATAATATTTTATTTCAGCTTAATTTCTATTACTGTGACCGTCCTGTTGTTTTTTTAATAGTTTTAGTGAACAATAACAATACTACTAATCTAATCTGACTATCTATAAATCCTTCTGTTATTCTATTCTGTTAGTGTATATTTATTAATAATTTGAATTAAGTTTTTGTAATTTTATTTTTTTATGTTGGTTAGTCAAAGTTATATATATATATTTAATTTTTATATATATTTAATTTTATAATTTTATTATAATATATAATACTTTTATATATTATGTACAGCTTCGTGAGCTGTGCAGCAGCATCAGCGAACAACAAACAAATAACCCCTACGGCCTTTTTATCATTTCCGGCGATTTCAACCACGCAAACTTAAAGTCAGTTTTGCCAAAGTTCTACCAACATGTGAACTTTGCAACAAGGGGAAACAACACTCTGGACTTGGTTTACACAACAGAAAATTGGCCAGATGATGCCACCTCAACACTACAGGACTGCTTTCAGTACACAGACTGGAACATGTTCAGAGAGGCGGCCACCTACAACAACCACACAGACCTGCACGAGTACACTGAAACTGTGACTGCTTACATCAAAAAGTGCACAGATGATGTGACAGTCACCAAAACCATCACCACACGTGCAAACCAGAAGCCGTGGATGACAGCAGAGGTTCATGGGCTGCTAAAGACCAGAGATGATGCATTCAGATCAGGAGACAAAGCGGCTCTAAAAACAGCAAGAGCCAATCTGTCCCGTGGCATCAAGCAAGCAAAATGCTTGTATGCACAAAAAATAAATAATCACTTTAGTGACAGCAAAGACACACAGAGTCTGTGGCAAGTCATTCAGACCATCACCGACTACAAGCCCCTGCCACAGGCCTGTGATGACGACACAACCCTTCCAGATGCACTCAATGAGTTCTATGCATGGTTTGAAATGCAGAATGACACACCTGCACAAAAACTACCCGCACCTCACAACAACCGGGCACTCTGTCTGTCTCCAGCCGATGTAAGGAAGACCCTATCCAGGGTTAACCCTCGCACGACTGTGGGTCCTGACAACATACCTGGCCGTGTGCTGGGAGACTGTGGCCTAATGGTTAGGGAGTTGGGCTTATAATCGAAAGGTTGCGGGTTTGAGTCACAGGTCTGGCAGGGATTGAAGGTGGAGGGAGTGAATAACCAGCGCTCTCTCCACCCTCAATACCACGATTGAGGTGAGTCTCCTGAGCAAGGCACCGATCCCCCAACTGCTCCCCGGGCGCCGCAGCGATACCAATATGGCTGCCCGCTGCTCCGGGTGTGTGTTCACGGCGTGTGTGCGTGTTTGTTCACTACTCACTACTGTGTGTGTGCACTTGGATGGGTTAAATGCAGAGCACAAATTCCGAGTCACCATACTTGGCCTCGCGTCAAGTCCTTTCCTTCCTTTTCCTTTTCCTTTCCTTCCACAGCTGACAGATGTCCTAACAGATGTCTTCAACACCTCGCTGAGCCAGGCAGTCGTCCCCACGTGTCTCAAATCCACCTCCATAATTCCAGAACCGTGTCTTGTCTGAATGACTACCGTCCCATAGCACTGACTCCAATCATGATGAAGTGCTCTGAGAGGTTAGTTATGCACAATATCAAAACCAGCCTCCCCAACACACTCGACCCGCTCCAGTTTGCATACCGTCCAAACCGCCCCACGGACGATGCCATTTCCTCCACCCTCCACCTGGCTCTTACTCACTTAGAAAACAAAGACTCTTATGTTAGAATGCTGTTCATTGACTTCAGCTCAGCATTCAATACAATAATCCCTCAACAGCTCATCAACAAACTAAACCTTCTGGGTCTTGGACTTTTTAACTACAAGACCTCAGTCAGTCCGTGTCGGCCGCAACACCTCGAGCACTACCACACTGAGCACAGGTGCCCCACAGGCCACTGCTCTTCACGCTGCTGACCCATGACTGCACTGCCAAGTTCAGCTCCAACCACATCATCAAGTTTGCTGATGACACAACGGTGGTAGGTCTCATCAGCAACAACGATGAAACACTACAGAGAGGAAGTGGCACAACTGGTTGAATGGTGTGGTGCAAACAACCTGTCCCTCAATGTGAGTAAGACAAAGGAGGTTGTGATGGACTTCAGGAGGAACTCCGTTGACCATTGACCATCGACAGCTTGGCTGTGGAGAGAGTCAAGAGCACTAAATTCCTGGGGGTGCACATCACAGAGGATCTCGCCTGGACCACCAACACCATGTCACTCTCCAGGGGCCGGTTGCACCAGCTAGACGTAAAAAAGCTGGATGTAAGCCCTACGCTGGGCTTTGCAACGTCCAACTTTACGATAAATATTTACACCTGTTGCACCAGCTAAAACTACGACCAGGCGCAGAGGATGCGCGTCCACGCAAACACATTCTCCCACAGTGATAGTTGAGACGACACCCACGCTGCAATGGCTACTACTAATATAAAACTGAATTGCTCAAGACATTATAACAAGTGAAGCCACCACGAAATAATTTTATGTACAACGAATCTTTCCTGAGTTAAATGTGAATTTACGTGACAATTGTGCATTTTAGTTTGTGAGTTTGTGATAGAACTGACAGAATTTGAAAGCTGATACTTTATTTCTGATTAAAAAGTAAGCACAAAACTTACTGCAATTATTGGATGGCAGGAACGCTGTAAATGATGATGATGAATTAAAGACGTTAAGTATTTCCAAGCATTTATACTGTCCCAGCAACATGTTGAATAGAAATATTAAGGGAATACTTTATATACCGTTATCAGCATGGTAGATTCGTATCTCGTTGTCTCTGAGAGAATTTGTGTGGTTAATATAGTGTTAGCCGTAGTTTCTTTTTTACTTTCACTTTTATAATTCTTGCGCAAAGTTTGCGCATTGCTTGCATGTGTTGCTTGACCCCTCCCTATAATAATTGTTTATAGGCCACATTATCCTGCCCGAAAATACCATAAATGTTACAGTTGGCGTCTGCAATAAGTAATTAAAAACGAATCATGTCCGAGCAAATCGTGACTTTTCACTTTACGCCTTCCTTTGACTAGGCGTAAGATTTAGTTTCAGACGTAGCACTATGCCGAGATGGTGCAACGGGTATAAATTCTACGCACGACTTAAAGCGCATTTTACGTCCAGCCTAGTCTTACAACCGGGCGTACGCCCAGCTGGTGCAACCGGCCCCAAGAAGGCACAACAGCGCCTACACTTTCTCCGCCGGCTGAAAAGGGCAAGTCTCCCTCCACCCATCCTCACCACATTCTACAGGGGAACCATTGAGAGTGTCCTGACCAGCTGCATCACTGTCTGGTACGGGAACTGCAGTGCTGCTGACCGCAAGACCCTACGACGGACAGTGAACACAGCTGCAAAGATCATCGGTGCCCCTCTCCCCTCCCTTCTGGACATTTTCCTTGCACGATGCTCAGGTAAAGCCACCAGTATCGTGAAGGACCCCACCCACCCCTCCCATCATCTCCTCCAGCTCCTGCCATCAGGAAGACGCTACAGGAGCATCAGAGCCTGCTCTGCAAGACTGCTCAACAGCTTTTTCCCCCAGGCTGTGAGAGTCCTCAATTCCAACCACCTCACCCCCCTCTGAAACTTTATCCACAATGTAAACTGTTGAAAAACTCAAAACACAGTTTTTGCAATTCTGAGTGCGCTACACACAGGTGAGTGGGCTGGACAAACCACCTGTAGTAACGCATTCTTTCATCTCTATATGCACCAGACACTTTCCTATAAACACTACATGTACACAGAAATCACTGTGCACCTGGGTGTGCTACCTACAGGTGAGTGGGCGAGACAAACCACCTGTAGAAACACTCTTTTCTCTCTATGCACCAGACACTTTCTTATTAACACTCCACGTTACAAGGGCCTAATAAGGACTTAACAAATGTTTACTTGTCAATGCACCACAAATCATATTGCACTATTTTGCTTCTTAACCTTTAAATACCTCTTCTGCACATAATCATGCACAGTTATTATGTAAACTACTTGTATAGTCTTAGGTTATGTGTATGTATAGTCAATTATTTTTAGTATATGTATAGTTACATGTATAGGTTTAAAAAATTGTTTCTACGTCTAGTGTATTTATGTTCATATTTATGTTTATTTATGTAGCACCGTGGTCCTGCGAGACATGACATTTCGTTCCACTGTATGTTCACACATGTAGCAGAATGACAATAAAGCTTGACTTAACTTGACGACTTTTATTATAATATATAATAAAACACATATTCAATATATTTTTATAAAACATATATTTTAAAAAAACTGTCTTCATGTCACTGTCTTCATGACAACACGTCAGCTTGTTATTCTTATTAAGTCTGGCATTTTTTAGGATTTTTTACCAAGCAAAGTCTCTGAGAACCTGACACATTGCACTTCTGAAGACTCCAGGTAGGTTGCAGTTCTGGAAAATGGTGGCACTGGAGACTAAACGGTTCCTGATGGTGTCACACCTAATTCTTCCCCTTAATTCCTAATTCTTTTGCAGTTAACATGCATCTTTTCTTCTCCACCTGTTTTTTCTGACCATGCAGACTCAACAAGCATTTCGCTGTCCAATGGTCAAGCCTTAATGTTGCAAATTCTTGCAATGCATTAGTATTGCATTCATGGGCATTTAATAATTTGGACTTTTCAGTCTGGGTTAAATATCTTTTTTGGCTCATTTTATCTGTAAAAGAAAACATGCCTAATAATTCTGCACACCTGAATATAAGGAGTTTTTCACTTCCAGCCTTCACGAACAATTATATATCACATATAAATGATTAAATACAAAATTAACAGTAGTTATTAAGACTGATGTGGTTTGGAATTGGTAAAATGTGTTTGGAAAGAAAATATGACCAGAATATCAACATGCCTAATAATTCTGCACACAGTGTGTATATATATATATATATATATAAACATTATAATAATATGTAATAATTTAATTACAAATTTAATAAATATAATAATTTCATTATAATATATAATAAAACATATATTCAACATATTGTTATAAAACATATATTCATATATTCAACTTCTTTAAATAAAATTTTATTAAAAATATTATTTTAAAAAATCTTAGTCATTTTAGTACTTAAACTTAAATGTCATTTTATTTTTATTTGAGTTTTTGAACTAATATTTTATGTGTATTTTATTTTTGTCATTTTTAAAAATATTATAAAAAAATTCTGTTTATCTTAAACTCATTTTTATTTCCGTTTTAGTCATTTTAGTACTTAAACTTAAAAATTTCTTTGTATTTTCATTTAAGTTTTTGAACTAACACTTATTTTATTTTATTTTATTTACCCAAATTTGATTTTTAAAAGTTTTCGTTTTCGATCTAATCTGTCTGTCTATAAATCCTTCTGTTATTGTATATTTATTAATAATTTGAATTTACTTTAATCTTAATCAAGTTTTTGTAATTTTATTTTATTACAATAATATATAATAATTTAATTATAAATATAATAATTTTATTATAATATATAATAAAACATATATTCATGTTTAAAAATATAATTTAAAAATCTGTTTATCTTAAATTCATTTTTATTTCAGTTTTAGTCATTTAATACTTAATCGTGAACATTTCTTTGTATTTTCATTTAAGTTTTTGAACTAATGTTTTTTTTTTTGGTTTGTTTTATTTTATTTTATTTACCCAAATGTGATTTTTAGTTTTAATTAACAATGACAACACTGGTCAAAAGCAGGGCTGTTTTGTGTGGTTGCTAGGTTGTTTTAAATGGTTGCTAGGCTGTTTACTGTCTTCCTGTGTCTGTTTTCAGGAGGTTTGAAGCAGTGGTTCTGCAAGGAAAGAGTCCCACGATGGAGATGCTGTTCGACTGGGGAACCACAAACTGCACTGTTGGAGATCTGGTGGAGATTCTGATCCGTCACCAGCTGTTCGCCGCCGTCAGCGTCCTGCTGCCCGATCACAAGATCTGTCACACCAGCGCAGGTACTGTAGCTCAGCATGATTTTATCAGACAAGCTCACTAGCATCTGTAATCTCAGTATCACGTTGACGTTTGACACCAGGCTCGTCCGGCGTGTCCGTCGGCACACTGCAGTGTGAAGCAGCGGTTTCTCCATCCGTGGCGTGTCTGCAGCCGTGCGTCCGTCCTGAGGTCACTAAACCTGTGGAGGACGTCAGCAGACCCGTTCAGAAGGAGATGCTCGTGATGGAGCCGGACAGCACCACCGGGCCGGAGGAAAATACGTGGAGTGGCACTGAAGGTCAGTTGCTGTCCCCTGACACACAACATCGATTCAGACATCAGTTACCCATCAGCCACCTCTTTTGACCAGGTTTCTACACGTTCACTCACCGTGAGCTGACGGCCATGACGGGCGACTGGGACGATCGGCCCGTGTCAGACGGCGGGTGTCGGCTGGGCGCCGGCGGGTTTGGTGTCGTGTTCAGAGGCTCCATGGGCGGCACACTTGTAGCTGTGAAAAAACTCAATCCTGTGAGTCAGCAGCGATCAGAAATAATATTTCATTTACTCTAGTTAACTTATAAAGTCAACATGTTTCATGCATTTAAATGAATGTAGACAGTGTGATGTAAATGAGCTTATGAAGTATTTGTTAGCACATAATGGTCACGTTTAATTTCTGATGTGTTGTAGTTGGACGACAGCTCACCTGAAGACCTCAAGACTCAGTTTAATCAAGAGATTCAAACACTGAGGAGGTAAAAATATATTTAAAAATTATTACATTTCATATTTTTAATAATTCACATTTACATTGTGAAAATTTTATATCATGGAAAATACACTTAAAATATGTAATATAATATATATATATGATAAAAAGTATGGATTGAATATATTTTATATATAATTTTATTATATTAAAAAAAATTATATAATGTAAAATTTCTATAAATAATAAAAAAACTATATGCACTAAAAATAAACAATATGAAATATATAATAATATAAAATTATACACACACACACACACACACACACACATATATATAATTATACAAAATGTTAAATAAATTTTACAAAAAGCAATTTTATAAAATACATTCTAAAAAATATAAAAGTAAAAATAGTTATGTTATGTTTATATTTAGACATAATGTTAACCAATAAAGTCACTAATTTCAATCTATATTTATTGAATGATTTCATATTGTAATTTATTACTTATTTAAATTAGCTGATAATTATTGTAACATTTATTTAAAGATTTATATTTATTTAAAGATGTATATTTACGTTGTTTTTATGTGAAATTATTATTTAAAATATTTATTAAATGTATATATTCATATTTATATTTATCTGAATATCTGTATTTAATGATTATATTTAAAGATGTATTTATTTCATATATTTTAGAATATATATATATAAATATATATAAATATTTTATATATATATAAAATAAAAATGAACTGTAAAATACAATAAATTAATAATCATAAAAAGGATAAAAAATATCCTAAGCTAAGCATTTACAAACATGCAAATCAGTAAATTGAATTGTTAATACAACATTACAATCTCTAACTATAAACATAATTTCCAAGAAATCAAAACAAAACAAAAATATACACTGGTTTTATAAATATGGTAAAAATGCATTAATAAATGAAAACTAAATTAACCGTAAAACATAATAAATGAATCATAAGTAAAACTTGTATAAAAGTAACATTATAAATATATATATAAAATATTATTTTCATTTATTTTTAATATTAGCAATTTTCATTTTGATTCTGATTTTTTATTACATTAGAAAGTAAAGACTGTATAATTTATATGTAATTTTATTATAAGGGTGAATGTACAGTGGCAAATATATAGATATATTTCTCTATACTTCTAGAAGTATAGAAGAAATGTTTTTGTAAACCATTTTGGACAGAAGCTTCAGCTGAAAGAATAAATGCATGAGAAAACACTCCACAGAGACAAACTCCAAAGATTACGGCTGAAGCAAGAGAATTTTTCATAATTAATGCACTTTTAATACTTGTTTATATACTCGGCTGTACGAAGTGCTGTGAGCGTTTCTGTCTTTTCTCAGTCTGAAGCATGAGAATCTGGTGAACATGGTTGGCTTCTCCAGCGAAGGGCTTCATCTGTGTTTGGTGTACGAGTACATGCCCCACGGGTCGCTGCTGGACCGGCTGGCCTGCGCGGACGGAGCTTCTCCTCTCTCGTGGCACAGCAGATGCTCGATCGGCGCGGGAACCGCCAGAGGCCTGCAGTACCTGCATCACAACCACCACATCCACCGAGACGTCAAGAGGTGAGCGGCAAACGCAAAACCAACATGAAACCAAATGTTCCAGCAGCGTCACAGTGTGGCCTGGTTTCTGTGTCAGACACAAACATCTTCTGCAAACAGACGTTTTTGAAAACGGTTCATTTACATTTATTTCAAATGTAAAGAAAATGTTGCACAAATGCTGCACTTCAGTTTGGTTTGGTTTTCTTAGTAAAAATACTATATATTATGTTTAATATTATATTGATGTGTTTAGGCCTGATATTTATTTATTTATCATTTTACCCTTATACAAGCTTTACTTAGAATTTATTTATTATATTTTATAGTTATCTTTAATTTTTTATGCATTTATGCATTTTTTTAACGTATTTAGAAAACCAGCGTATATTTTTCTTTTGTTTTGATGTCTAATTATGTTTATAGTTAGAGATTGTAATGTTGTATTAACCATTCAATTCACTAATTTCCATGTTTGCAAAATGCTTAACTTAGAAATTTTTGTATCATTTTTTTTTGATTATTTTATGATTATTAATTAATTTTATTTTATAGTTCTTATAGTTATACTTTTTTATTTAATTACATATTATATTTCATATTTATTTATTTATAACTAATATATATATATATATATTTTTTTTTTTTAACTTATGTTTACTTTTAATTCAACCTTTATATTAAAAGTTTTACTTAAGATTAATTGTATTATATTACATATATTGTTATGTATTTAATAGGTTTTATTTAATAATCATAAAACCAAAAGTATAGCTGTCTTTTGAACATTTTTAATGCTTATATAAATGTCAAATTGTTTTATTTTTACTTATATTTATTTTTTCATTTTAACCTTTATGTTTAAAGTTTAACTTACGATTATAAGTAAATAAAAAAATAAATAAATTATATATATATATATATATATATATTTTTTTTTTTTAAATATTATAATATTGCAATAAAAAATTAAATTATAAAAGCATTATATTTTAAAAATATATTAAAATGTTATTTTTATTTTTTTTAATTTAACCTTTATATTTAAAGGCTTACCTACGATTATAAGTAAATAAATACGTAAATAAATTTGCTATATATGTATGTATGTATATGTAATATTATTTCTTTTTCAAATATTATAATATTGTAATAGAAAAAATATAATTCTGCAAATATTATAATATTTAAAAATATATATTAGAATGTTATTTTTACTTGTTTATTTTTAATTCAACCATTATATTTAAAGTTTTACTTAAGATTTATTTATATTTATTAATTTGTTTATTAATTTACTAGGTTTTTTATATTCATAAAACCAGAAGAACATAAATTAGACACTTGAAAGTTGTATTTCTAAAGAAATTCTTGTGTAAATGTCAATTTGGTTTTTTCTCAACCATTAAATTCACTAATTTGCATTTTTAGCTTAGAATTTATATTTTATCGTATATATATATATATATAATTTTTTTTTAATTATAAAAAATATAATTATAAAAATATGCTGTTATTTAAAAAATATATTAAAATGTTATTTTTTAAAATTCTCATATAAATGTCAATTTGGTTTGGTTTTCTTAACCATTATTTATTTTATTTATTTTAATTATTTTTATATCTATATCATTATTTATATTTATTATTTATTTACTAGGTTTTTCATATATTCTTAAAACCAGAAGTGTGCATAAATTTGATACTTAAAAGCTTTTTTTTTTTTTTTTTAATTCTTATATAAATGTCAATAACCAATAAATTCACAAATTTGCATGTTTAGCTTAAAATGTATATTTTTGTGTGTATATATATATATATGACCTGCTATTCACAGACTATAAAACATTCCTCCTTTTGTTTAACAGCGGAAACATCTTGTTGGATGAGGACTTCTGTCCAAAGATCTCTGACTTCGGTTTGACACGCGCTTCAGCCAATCACACGTGCTCGACGGTCATGACGGGGAGGATTGTGGGTACGACGGCCTACATGGCGCCAGAAGCCCTGAGAGGAGAAATCACTCCTAAATCTGACATCTTCAGCTTCGGCGTGGTTCGTCTTATTAATATTTACCAGTTACTGATGTTCAGACGCGTGTACAGTTCAGCAAGTGTTTGTCTGTGGTTTGTGCAGGTGTTGCTGGAGATCCTGTCTGGTCTTCCTCCGGTGGACGAGAGCCGTGATCCCAAACTGCTGGTCGGTGCACGTTCATTCAGAAGATCTTCTCAACTCTCCACGTCCGTCCCAAAGAGTCTGACCTGTGTTTGTGTTTCAGATGGAGATGAAGGACGAGATCGATGATGAGGAGATCTCTCTGGAGGAGTTCATCGATGTGAAGATGGAGGGATGGCGGATGGAGGAGGTGGAGAGGATGTATGACGTGGCGTCTCAGTGTCTCTGTGAGAAGAAAAACAAAAGACCCACGATCACTGAGGTGTGTGTGTCATCATGTACTCACCGTTCAACCACTTACTAGATATTCTCATCAGTTTAACTTGACAAATAATATTTTACAATATATTTTTAAATATATATACATATACATATTTTTTACATATTTTTATATATATATATATATATATATAGTCATATTTACTGTCACTTATATTTATTTCTAATTTAACCTCTATATTTAATGTGTAATCATCATAAATTTGACTTTTATAATTGTTTGATATTTCATTTAATTTATTTAATTAAAGTTATTTTTAATGTTGATCAAATCATAAGTATATACAAATTTGACATTTGAAAAGCCGTGAAAATGTAAAAAAAAAAACAAAAAAAAACACACACACAAACAGGATTTATTTATTTATGTGTTTATTTATTTTACTTTTTTATGTGAAGTTATTATTTTAAATATTTATTAAACCAAAAATATATATAAATATGACATTTAAAAAGCTGTTTTTTTGTTTGTTTTTATGTTTTGGAAACTACAGTTTAGATTATATTGCTGTTAAATGCTTGGCCTGAAATGAACATTTAATATTGTTATTTATTTTAATGATTGCATTCAAAGATGTGTTTATTTAAAGATTTTAAGAGTATGATTTAATGTATTTTGTAGTTGTTTTATACTATATATTTGTTATATGTTGTAATATATATATATATATATATATATATAGTCAAATATTTACTGTCACTTATATTTATTTCTAATTTAACCTCTACATTTAGTATGTTTAATCATCATAAATTTGACTTTTATAATTGTTTAATATTTAATTTAATTGTATTAAATTAAAGTTATTTTTAATATTTATCAAATCATAAGTATATACAAATTTGATATTAAAAAAAAGAAAATGTAAAAAAACCCCACACAAACAGGATTTATTTGTCTATATATTTTACTTTTTTATGTGAAGTTATTATTTTAAATATTTAAAAATATTTATTAAACAAAAAATATATAAAAAAGATGACATTTAAAAAGCTGTTGTTTGTTTGTTTGTTTATGTGTTCTGGAAACTATAGTTTAGTTTATATTGTTGCTAAATGCTTAGCCTATATATATATATATATATATTTTTTTTTTATTATTAATTTTCTTTTTAGATTTACTGTCACTTATATTTATAGTAGATCGGTATATAATAGGTAGTATTTTATAATTGCCTAATATTTAATACTTTTTATATTTATCAAATCATAAGTATATACATAAAAAACCCACACAAACAGGATTTATTTATTTGTTTATTTTTGTATTTATTAATTTAACTTTTTTATGTGAAGTTATTATTTTAAATATTTATTAAACCAAAAATTCCTAAAAAAAAATGACATTTAAAAAGCTGCTTTTTATTTGTTTGTTTTTATGTTTTGGAAACTATAGTTAGTTTATATAATATAAACTAAACTTATAGTTATTTAACTTATTAATAGTTTATATTGTTGCTAAATGCTTAGCCTATATATATATATATATATTTTTTTTTTTATTTTATTAAACATTTTTTTTTAATATTTACTGTCACTTATATTTATAGTAGATAGGTATATGATAGGTAGTATTTTATAATTGCCTGATATTTAATACTTTTTATATTTATCAAATCAAAAGTATATACAAAAAAAGGTAAAAAAAAAATAGTTATTATTTATTATATAAAAGTTCTTATTTTATTATTTATATATATATATATATATATAATTTTTTTTTTTTTTTTTTTAATATTTACTGTCACTTATATTTATAGTAGGTAGATACATAATAGGTAGTATTTTATAATTGCTTGATATTTAATACTTTATATATTTATCAAATCATAAGTGTATACAAATTTGATATTTGAAAAGCCATAAAAATGTTAAAAAATAAAAAAAAGTTTCAATTTTTTTTTAAATTTAAAATGTAACATTTTTTTAAATTTATTATTTTTTTTTAAATATATATGTTTTCTCAATTTTCAGGTTCTCTCTGAGCTGGAAGATCTTCATCACAAACAGTCCCAGAGCTCCGGATGAACTGCTCAGGGTAAATCAATATTTCTCACACATTCCTGTTGAAATTCAGCCACAAATTTCACAAAACGCTCATTTTTTTATGACCCAGAATGTCTTGTATGATTCTCTCCTGCATTATGTAATAAAAGACAGTCCATTGCAATGATTTAAATACTTTATTTTTTCTCTAAAAAAAACAAAGTTGTACATAGACGAGTATCTGAGACGTCCATACACACACACACACAGACACAGACAGGCTACATGTGAAACTCGAGAGCGGCTGCCGTCACAGTACGGACGCTAAACAGTGGTTTGCCAAATGACAGTAGACACTCCATGTGACCTGTGTTCGTTTTGACCTAAAAGTGATTCAATCGAATTCACCCATGTATTTCCATCTTCCCTTTTTAGACTAATGCGTCCCGATCTGGCTCCATCTTAATGCAAATCAACCCGGCGCCTCGGGAGGCACAACGGGGAAAACACAAGTCAAGCCACAATCAGAGACAAAAACATTGTAAAACAAAACAACAGAACAGCATTTGCATAGAAAAATGAGCATCCTGGCACATGGGAACCAAAACAATCATATCAAAAGATGAGTTTACGTCGTAAAAAAATGAGTTTGATCCGTCGGGTGTGAGCCGTGATTAACATCTCCCTCGTGTTTGGTAAAAAATAGAAAAATAAAACGATATAAGACACAATAAAAGGAATGGTTTGCGGAGGTCACGTCTTCAGCAGTAACTACGACCTGATTGTGAGTTTGGCACAGTTTAAAAATCACAAAAGCCTTTTACAATATGGTTTAGTAATTCGTTTGCTCGCTTTAAAATTGAAGGACACCTCGTAAAACGCACCGCGGAGGTGTTTGTGTCACGTTGTGCATAGTTCTGCGTCGGTTTCTGCAGGAAATCGTGAGGAATAAATGACGTGGCCTCTCGGATTGGCGTTGCTCTGCTGATGGTTAATCGTCGGCCTCCTCGCCGTCTCCGGGTCGCCGCGTGATCCTGCGCTCGCCCCTTCTGCCCGGCGGCCCGCGCGGTTTGGCGAACGCCTGCTTGTGCGCGTGCTGCTTGGGATGGACCTCGTCATACAGGAAGTCGGCCGTCAGCTCGTCGCCGTTATCGATCTCCATCTGGGGGGAAAAACACGCTGACTAAGAGATGAACGTCACTTTAGCACAGACGTTATGACTAAAAATGAATGTTCTGGTGCTCTACGGTCACTTTTGGCCGAAAAATAAATTTACGTTTTGTTTTTTTTAGAATTTTTGGTTTTTGTATTTGAGAAGGTTTTGCCGCTTGCTGTGTAGAAAACAATAATCATGGACATTAAATTAAATGGCACTGAAAATAAGTGTCACACTTGTACAAAAATGACCGGAAATGAAGCAAATTTCATCTAGTGGAAACGTTTGATACCAAACTAAATTGGACTTAAAGCTCATGTTTTGCGATATCAACTTCAAATTTGAAACACACATTGTTCAGATTGATTGTCTCACAGTTTTACAGTATTTACAATGTTTTGTAAAATATAGAATTAGTAAAAAAAAAATATATATATATATATATATATATATGTAGTATTTTTGTGCATTTTTCATGACAAACTTGTTTCACTAGAAATAAAATGAGAAACTAATCTATTTTAAAAAAGAAATAAAATTAGAAATTAGAATTAAAATGTACAATGTACAAACTAGAAACAAAATGAGAAAATACATTTAAAAAAGGAATACAATTTTTACATTTTAATAAGGAAATAAAATAAAATGTAGGAATTAGAAATTAGAAATAAATTAGATTTAAAATAATAGGAATATAGAAATTAGGGGAAAAAATTAGAATTAAAATTGAAAATGAAAAGATTTCGAAACTAGAAATAAAATTAGAAAATAATCCATAAAAAAAAAAAAAAAAAACGTTTTAAAAAACATCATTTCAGCTCAGATATGGAGTCAAAATGAATGTTCTGGTGCTCTACGGTCACTTTTGGCCAAAAAATAAAATTACGTTTTGTTTTTTTTTTAATTTTTGATTTTTGTATTTGAGAAGGTTTTGCCATTTGCTGTGTAGAAAACAATAATCATGGACATTAAATTAAATGGCACTGAAAATAAGTGTCACACTTGTACAAAAATGACCGGAAATGAAGCAAATTTCATCTAGTGGAAACGTTTGATACCAAACTAAATTGGACTTAAAGCTCATGTTTTGCGATATCAACTTCAAATTTGAAACACACATTGTTCAGATTGATTGTCTCACAGTTTTACAGTATTTACAATTTTTTGTAAAAAAAAAAATATATATATATATATATATATATATTTATATATATAGTATTTTTGTGCATTTTTCATGACAACCTTGTTTCACTAGAAATAAAATGAGAAACTAATATATTTTAAAAATAAAATTAGAAAAAAATTACAAAATTAGAAATTAGAATTAAAATGTACAATCTACAAACTAGAAATAAAATGAGAAAATACATTTAAAAAAGGAATACAATTTTTACATTTTAATAAGGAAATAAAATAAAATGTAGGAATTAGAAATGTAGAAATTAGAAATAAAATTAGAATTAGATTTAAAATAATAGGAATATAGAGAATTAGGAACAAATTATAGAATTAGAATTAAAATAAGATTTAGAAACTAGAAATAAAATTAGAAAATAATAAAAAAAATAAATAAAATACATTTGTAAAGAGATAAAATTAGAAACAAAAATAGAAATTACAATTAAAATGACAAGAATGTAGAAATTAGAAAAAAATTAGAATTAAAGTACGATTGTAGAAACTAGAAATACAATTAGAATTAGAAAAAGAAATAAAATTATAAACAAAAATAGAAATTAGAAGTAAAATTATGTAAAAAATGTGGAAATCATAAAAAATCATAAAATTAGAAATTAGAATTAAAATAACTACAAATAAAATTAGAAAATAATGCATTTTAAAAAAGAACAAATTTACATTAAAATAAAGAAACAAAATAACATTAAAAAACAAATATAGAAATGAGAATAAAAATGATAGAAATGCAGAATTTAGAAATAAATTTAGACATTACAATTAAAAACAAAAGTAATGTACAATTCAGAAAAAATGTTTCAAATTAAAAATTATAACTAAAATGATAAGAATGTAGAAACTAGAAATAAAATTAGAAAATAATAACTTTTTAAAAAGAAATACAATTAGAAACAAAACCAGAAATTAGAAGTAAAACAACAGAAATGCAGAAATTAGAAATAAAATTAGAAACTAGAATTAAAATGATTGGAATCTAGAAATTAGAAAAAAATATGTAAAATTAGAAATTTAAATTAAAATGATAAGAATAAATGAGAAAAACTGCCTTAAATAATGAAACTTTTAATAGTGGATATTTCCAAAGGAAGTCCTGAAACCCATTTTGGCTTTTGTTTTTTACACACTGCAGACGAGTTATAATGACGTGCCAATTTACTGTATGTACAGTAAATTTCTTTAACCCAGAATATTCCTCTAATCATGTCCCGAACAGAACGAGCCAAACCAAACTGACCTTCTTCGCCACCTCCATCTGCAGTTTGTTCTCCACCATCTCCAGCAGCGGATTCTTACAGCTGGAATAAAGCATCCGCTCGCGGATCCCACAGCTGTACCCCGGCATGGAGTAAATAAACACTGAAACGACACCAGCAAACAAACCACAGTGTTATCTTACTATCACTGGAGTTTTATTCATATGTGGAATGTTTTGTGTTTATATATACAGTCATGTGAAAAAGATCGGACACCCTATTGAATTTCATGGTTTTCTGTACCAGGACATAATAAAAAATGATCTGGTCCTTGGCAGGTCTTAAAATTTGGAAAATAAATCCTCAGATAAACATCATCACATGTCATATCACACAGTGTCATTATTTATTTAACAAAAATAAAACCAAGACGGAAAAGCCATGTGTGACACACTATGAGTCAATTACCTGTAGATCCACTTTTAGCAGCAATAACTTGACACATTCATTTCCTGTGTGACTTTATCAGTCTCACATCGTTCTGGAGGAATTTGGACCGCTCTTCTTTTCAACGTTGCTCCAGTTTATTGAGGTTTGTGAGCATTTGTTTATGCACAGCTCTCACCACAGCATTTGAGTCAGGATGAGCTCTGGACGTGGACTGGGCGACTGCAACACCTTGATTCTGTTCTTTTCAGCCATTGTGTTGTAGATTTGCTGGTGTGTGTGGGATCACTGTCCTTTTGCATGATCCAACTTTAGATGTCGGACAGACGCCCTCGCATTTGACTCTACAATACTTTGATATACAGAGGAGTTCATGGCCAACTCAATGACTGTGAGGTGCTGCAGGTCCTGTGGCTACAAAACAAGCCCAAAATGATCAGCCCTCCTCCAGCATGTTTGTCTTTTGGTATGAGGTGTTTGTGCTGATATGCTCTTTAGGTTTTCACCAAACTTGGTGCTGTGCTTTATGGCCAAACATCTCCACTTCAGTCTCGTCTGTTCAAAGGACATTATTCTAGAAGACTTGTGTTTTGTTCAGATGCAACTTTGCAGACCTAAACTGTGCTGATGTGTTTTTTTCTTAGATAGAAGAGGCTTCCAAACATGCCATTTTCGTCCTATATTTTTCTAATGGTATTGTCATGAACTTTATCATTTAACATGTGAACTGAGGCCTGTAGAGTCTGAGGTGTAGTTCTTGGGTTGTCTGCCGTTTCTCTGAGCTTTACACGATCTGATCTTGGGGTGAATTTTCTGGGACGTCCAATCCTGGAATCCTGGTGTCTGTTTTAAATGTCTTCCACAATTGTTTGGAAATGGCCGTATTACTCTTCTCAGATTGATGGCAGCAACAGTTGCTTCTCTAAGATGATTGCTGATGTCTTACCTCCTTGGCATTGTGTTAACACACACCTGAAGGCTCCAGACCAGCAAACTGCCAAAGCTTATGCTTTTATAGATGATGATCAGTTAATCAAAGGTATTTGACTGTTATTATCCTCTTAATCCCAATGTTAACAGTAAGGGTGTCCTAACTTTGTCACACATGGTTTTTCCATTTTGGCTTTATTTTTGTTCAGTAAATAATGACACGGTGCAATTTGTCTTGTGTTGTTGTTCATCTGAGGTTTTATTTTCAAAATTTTAAGACCTGCCAACGACCAGTTTTTTTTTAATGATGTCCTGATATGGAAAACCATGGAATTCAATAGGGTGTCCGAACTTTTTCACCTGACTGTATATATATATATATATATATATATATATATGCATTTTTTTACATTAAAAAAAACATACAAATATTATATTTTTTTTAAAAAAAGTCTGGTAATATAAACGATATAGATGCATTTAAATGAAACATATTGTTGTATATTCATATATTTTGTGTTAATTTCTTTTTATTTTCATTTTTTGTGATTCTTTATAATTGAATAAAAGTCAGTGAATAAAAATGACATAGATGCATTTAAATGACTAATAAAAATGTCAAAAACACAAAATGAAATTTCTAAAACTTTAACCAAAATTAAAATAAAATAGAAAAAATATTTTAAATATATTATAAACATTAAAATATTATAATATATATATATATATATATATATAAGGAAAAAAATATTTATATATTTTGTGTTAATTTCTTTATTTTAATATTGTTTAAAATGACTATTAAAAATGTCAAAACCATAAAACTAAATTTCTAAAACTTTAACCAAAAAAAAAAATATATATATATATATATTATAAACATAAAAATATTATAATATACTTTTTAAAATAAAAAAATATTTTTTATATTTATATATTTTGTGTTAATTTCTTTTTATTGTAATTTTTTGTATTTTTAAAATTTTTTTTGTATTTTTTAATAGTTAAACGTCAGTGAATAAAAACGAAATAGATGCATTAAAATGACTAATAAAAATGTCAAAAACCCAAAATTAAATTTCTTACACTTTAACCAAAATGAAAATAAAATAGAAAAAAATATATTATAAATATATTATAACCATAAAAATATTAGAATATATATATATATATATATATATTTTTTTTTAAAGTATTGTATATTTATATATTTTATTAATTTCTTTTTATTTATTTATTTTTTGTATTTTTTATAGTTCATGAATAAAAGTCAGTGAATAAAAACAATATAGATGCATTAAAATGACTAATAAAAATGTCAAAACCACAAAATTAAATTTCTAAAATTAAATAGAAAAAATATATTATAAATAAATTCTAAACATAAAAATATTATAATAATAAATTATATTTTATTTATTTTTTAAATATTTATATATTTTGCGTTAATTTTTTTTAATGGTTTTAGTGTAGTTTTAGTGAACTATACTGTGGTTTAGAAGGAGAAAAACATCATAATCACCTGCAGACTCCAGGTAG
Organism: Labeo catla; assembly: GCA_012976165.1. NCBI lineage: Eukaryota > Metazoa > Chordata > Actinopteri > Cypriniformes > Cyprinidae > Labeo > Labeo catla. The sequence continues at coordinate 23,553 of VONZ01000756.1, forward strand.
TCGCCCTCATGTGAGTGTTTATAGCGGAAGAAGTGATAGCGCGCCGCGTCTTTGGGGATCCGCTTGGGCAGATCCTTCACCTCGGTGGCGTCCGTGCTCGACAACACGATCAGCTCCTTCTCAAAATTGATGCTCTTTGGAAACAAAACAACAGATATGAACCAAAAACTGTTGTTTTATGGCTGTTATTGACTGAAATGACTGTTGAATTGTGGGAAGTGTGTTTCTCTCACCAGCTGAACGTAGTTGAGTTTTTTGTCCTTGAACTGTTGTAACGCGGCTACAGCCTCTCCGTCCAGAGGGAACGCAACACCCTGAAGAGTTTGCTTAGTAGTGTTCACGTTAATGTCTGTCTGAACCTGCACACACACACACACACACAGTGACTAATTAATAACATATTACATTTGTGCATTCAATGTACATTTGATCAATTCATGCATCCCCTGGAAAATGACCAACGTAAATGCAATTATGCACAATCAGGTTCATTTCTGATTGCCCTGATGCGTCTCTCTGATCTCTGTCATTTATTCGGTGCTGCCAGCTCTTATCTCTGACATACAGATGGTGCTTTTTAAGGAAAATGAAACTTCTAGTTCCTGTTTGCACTGTCCTGCTCTCTGATTGGCTGCTTTTAGTGATGTTTCACTGCATGTCCTTATATGGTCGTGAGTTTGGCACTGATGATTCCCACTCGAGATCACATGACTGACTCACTCACTAACAACATGTTTGAAATGCATTTTAAAAGACCCTTACAAATAGTTTACTACAGGACATTTAAAACAAGACATTTATGATTTTTATTTCAAATAAATACTATTTTTAAAGACCCTTATAATATTTATTATGGTTTCCACCAAAATATCACAGTTACTGCAGTAACTACTATAAAATGTGACACTTTATTATGTTACAAAAGATCTATATTTCAAATAAATACTAATATATATATATATTTTTTTTTTTTTCTCTTTTAGTAAATGAGACATTTTAACGTTACAAAATATATTTCTCCTTTAAAAGACTGTTATAACTACTATAAAAATGATATTTTATGGTAAATGATACATTTAAGATGTTACAAATGTTTCAAGCAAATGCAATTTTAAAAGACCCTTAAAATATTTATCATGTTTTCCACCAAAATATCACGGTTACTGCAGTAACTACTATAAAATGTGACACAGCAAAAAAAAATAAAATACTATATATATATAAGAAAATTTTGGCTTCCACCAAAATACCATAGTTACTACTATATATATATATATATATATATATATATATCATGTTTTTTTCCATCAAAATTCCACAGTTGCTACAGTAACTACTAGAAGAATGAGATACTTTATGGTAAATGATACATTTAAGATGCTACAAATGTTTCAAATAAATGCTATTTTAAAATACCCTTAAAATATTTATCATGGTTTCATCCATCCTATAATTTCCCCAGATAGGCTAATTGTTTATTATGTTTTCCACCAAAATATCACAGTTACTACAGTAACTACTGACATTTTATAGCAAACAAGACATTTATTATGTTACAAAAGATTTAATAAATACTATTTAAAGATTTAATAAATACTTTTTTTTCTAGTAGTTACTGTCTCATTTACTATAAAATATCTAGAAAAAATAGATATTTTATAGTAAATGAGACATTTCAGTGTTACAAAATATTTCTATTTCAAATAAATACTCTTTTAAAAGACCATTATAAATATGTATTATGTTTTTTTCCAGCTAAATTCCACAGTTGCTACAGTAACTACTAGAAAAATGAGATATTTTATGGTAAATGATACATTTAAGATGTTACAAATGTTTCAAATAAATGCAATTTAAAAATATTTATCATGGTTTCCACCAAAATACCATTTACTACAGTAACTACTTTAAAAACTGGATTTTTTTATGGTAAATGATACATTTAAAATGTTACAGAATTTCAAATACATGCTATTTTGAAAGATTCCTACAAATATTTATCATGGTTTCTACCAAAATACCATAGTTACTACAGTAACTACTAGAAACAAACAAAAATTATAGTAAATGAGACATTTTAATGTTACAAAAGATTTATATTTCAAATAAATGCTATTTTAAATGACCTTGTGCTAAATAATCCATGGCTTCCAGCTAAATTCCACAGTTGCTACAGTAACTATTATAAAAATGAGATATTTTATGGTAAATGATACATTTAAGATGCTACAAAAATTGAAATAAGTGCTATTTTAAAAGAACCTTAAAATATTTACTGTGGTTTCTACCAAAATATCACAGTTACTGCAATAACTACTGTAAAAATTAGACATTTTATAGCAAACAAGACATTTATGTTAAAAAACATTTATATTTCAAATAAATACTATTTTAAAAAATTACTACAGTAACCACTAGAAAAAAAAAAAATATTTTATAGTAAATGAGACATTTTAATGTTACAAAATATTTCTATTTCAAATAAATACTCTTTTAAAAGACCATTATAAATATCTATCATGTTTTTTTCCAGCTAAATTCCACAGTTGCTACAGTAAATACTATAAAAATTAGATATTTTGTGGTAAATGATACATTTAAAATGTTACAAATGTTTCAAATAAATGCAATATAAAAATATTTATCATGGTTTCCACCAAAATACCATAGTTGCTACAGTAACTACTTTAAAAATTGGATTTTTTATGGTAAATGATACATTTAAAATGTTACAGAATTTCAAATAAATGCTATTTTGAAAGATTCCTAAAAAATATTTATTATGGTTTCTACCAAAATACCATAGTTACCACAGTAACTACTAGAAACAAAAAAAAAATATAGTAAATGAGACATTTTAATGTTACAAAAGATTTATATTTCAAATAAATGCTATTTTTAATGACCTTGTGCTAAATAATCCATGGATTCCAGCTAAATTCCACAGTTGCTACAGTAACTACTATAAAAATGAGATATTTTATGGTAAATGATACATTTAAGATGCTACAAAAATTTAAGTGCGTGCTATTTTAAAAGAACCTTAAAATATTTGTTGTGTTTTCTACCAAAATATCACAGTTACTGCAATAACTACTGTAAAAATTAGACATTTTATAGTAAACAAGACAGGTATTGTGTTACAAAAGATTTATATTGCAAATAAATACTATTAAAAAACTTTTTTTTTTGGTTTCCACCAGAATACCTTAGTTACTACAGTAACTACTAGAAAAAAAAATTGATATTTTATGGTAAAAGAGCCATTTTAATGTTACAAAAGACTTCTGTTTCAGATAAATACTGTTTTAGAAGACCCTTACAAATATTTTTCATGGTTTCCACCAAAATACCACAGTTACTACAGTAAATGCTATCAAAAAGAAAATATGTGCACTACATTACCTATGCATTATGTTTTTACAGATGTCTTTATTATTTAATAAAAACAAGTTTTTATCACAGCTACACATTTCAATAACGAACTAGAGTATAATATACACTAGCAGTCAAAAGTTTTTGAACAGTAAGACTTTTAATGTTTTTTAAAGACGTCTCTTCTGGTCACCAAGCCTGCATTTATTTGATCCAAAGTACAGCAAAAACAGTACAACTATTTAAAATAACTGCTTTCTATTTGAATATATTTTAAATTGCTATTTATTCCTGTGATTTCAAAGCTGATTTTTTTAATATCATTACTCCAGTCTTCAGTGTCACATGATCCTTCAGAAATCATGAAAATATGATGATTTGCTGCTCAAGAAACATTTATTATTATTATTATTATGTCGAAAACAGCTGGTTTCTTATATGAACAGAAAGTTCAGAAGAACAGCATTTATGTGAAATAGAAATATTTTGTAACATTATATTTTGTAACATCCTTATCATCACTTTTGATCAATTTAAAGCAAGCTTTTGAATGGTGTAGTGTATAATGTTACATAAGCTTTTTATTTCAAATAAATGCTGATCTTTGGATCTTTCTATTCATCAAAGAATTCTGAAAAAAATGTACTCGACTGTTTTAAATATTGATAATAATAATAATAGTAATAATAAAGTTTGTTGAGCAGCAAATCAGCATATTAGAATGATTTCTGAAGGATCATGTGACACTGAAAACAGGAGTAATGATGCTGAAAATTCAGCTTTGAAATCACAGGAATAAATTACATATTCAAATATATTCAACTGGAAATCAATTATTTTAAACAGTAAAAATTTTTCACATTTTTACTGTTTTTGCTGTACTTTGGATCAAATAAATGCAGGCTTGGTGAGCAGAAGAGACGTCTTTAAAAACATTAAAAACTTACTGTTCAAAAACTTTTGACTGGTAGTGTCATTAAAAAGGCTAATTTAAAAACTGTTTCATAATTTGAATGTTTAAATAAAACTCAGATTTTATTTCAGTTATGATTATTCAAAAAATTTGATTAATATTGATCAACTATTTATCGGTTTTGATTTCTGGCTCAAAATAGCAGAACAAAAATCTTATTTTATTAATCAGACTAGGGATGCACGATATTGGATTTTTGCCGATATCCGATATGCCGATATTTTTCAGTCTCATTTTGGTCGATGCCGATGCTGATATATATCCTTTGGTTTGGAAACAATACCAAGCATACCTGGCATACACCACATAGTGTATTATATACCGACTAATAAATTACAGAATGTTTAGCAAACACTGAGGAATCAAATAAATAAAAAATTTAAAAGAAAACCTTCATAACGTGAGGCAAACGACAAAGATGACAAGCTTTTCAAAATGAAAACAAAAAGAAAAGTAAAGCTAAACTGGCTGACCGTAACAGTGCTTGCATGTTTTTTTTGCACAAGAATACCAACATGTTCATCTTCTCTGGTTTAAGAAGTGGTCTTTTACTTCACTTGAAAACCAAATCCTGGGTCCGCCGTTGTTTCCTCTATATGCGCCACATTTTGCTGCGTGCTGTGAGCACTTTTGTGCTCCTACTGAAGCAGCAAATACAAACCAGGGTCTGTACACGAAGCGCTCACACCAAAAGCACCTCTTCACGTGATCAACATGGAAAGTAGTAGAAATTTAGTCACTAATTCATGTTTAATTATAATTTCCCCAGATAGGCTAATTAGGTTGGCTTGAGTTGGCTTATTATTCTTCTTCTGAGCCAGATTTCGGTGTCTGTCTCCTCCTAGAGCTTTCAAGCTAGAACCACCAAACATGGTCTGACTCGGTGTGCTGTATCTTTTCAGACTGATCCAGCTTATAGTTTTCATAAACCAGACTATCAAAACCACCAAAAATCCCATAGACTTACATTGACGGAATGTTCAAATGAGCAACACTATTCAAACTCCAACTGACAAAATTCAAATCTAAACTCCCAGAATCCCTTGAGACTCAATCAACACTTCCCTTCTGTGTACTATTTCTAATCCATTTACACTCATTTAAGCTTCCACTCTAATATTTATAATATTTCTAATCTGTCTAGCTATTTAAATCATGCTAGCAACATGCTAATCATGATAACAACATGCTAGTAACTTGCTAATCATGATAGAAAAATGCTAGCAACGTGCTAGTAACATGATTATGATGCTAACAACATGCTAATAACTTGGTAATCATGTCAACGTGCTAGTTACATGCTAATCATACTACAAACATGCTAACAACATGCTAGTAAAATGCTAATCATGGTAGCAAAATGCTAGTAACTTGCTAATCATGCTAGCAGCATGCTAATCATGTTAGAAACATGCTAGTAACATACTAATCGATCGAAAAATGCTAATAACATGCTAATCATGCTAACATGCTAATAACATGCTAATCATGCTAACAAATAGTAACTTGGTAATCATGTTAACGCTATTACATGCTAATCAAACTAGAAACATGCTAAAACGCTAGTAAAGGCTAATCATGGCAAAGAAAAATTGGGAACTAATCATCAAGAGCATGCTAATCATGTTAGAAACATGCTAGTAACATACTAATCATGATCGAAAAATGCTAATAACATGCTAATCATGCTAACATGCTAATAACATGCTAATCATGCTAACAACATGCTAGTAACTTGGTAATCATGTTAACGTGCTAGTTACATGCTAATCATACTAGAAATATGCTAACAGAATGCTAGTAACTTGCTAATCATGCTAACAGCATGCTAATCATGTTAGAAACATGCTAACAACATGCTAGTAACATACTAATCAAGATCGAAAAATGCTAATACATGCTAATCATGCTAACGTGCTAGTAACATGCTAATAATGCTAACAACATGCTAGTAACTTGGTAATCATGCCAGTAATGTGCTAGTTACATGCTAGTCATATTGCAAACATGCTAACAACATGCTAGTAACATGCTAATCATGGTAGCAACATGCTAGTAACTTGGTAACCACGTTATAAACATGCTAACAACATGCTAGTAGCACGCTAATCATGTTAGCAAAGTGCTAGTAAAATGCTTATGTTAGAAACATGCTAGTAATATGCTAATCATGTGTGAAACATGCTATCAACATGTTAATCAGGCTAGAAACGTGTTAGTAACATGCTAATCATGCTAACAACATTGTAATCAGCCTATAAAAATACAAGCAACAAGCTAATCATGCTAAAACATGTTAACAACATGTTAAATGATGTAAGCAATGTGTTAAATCATGCTAGCTGCTTTCATACTTTTACAACTGCTTCAAACTTTCAGGCTAGACTTTCTCAAGACAACTTAAAGTTTGTTCTCAAACTTTACTCGTCTAGTTGTTTCACATGCTGCACTGTGCTTTGACAGGGCTGCGGGACACGAACAGAACATAATTCATGACTACAACTTGTTAATTTGTTTCTATAGTTTATTCATTTTATTAATTTGGAAAATAAGGGAACGAATTAATAAGTTGTATGAACGAATTCTTAATTCACTGCCACAAAATCGTTTATTTCCCACCCGCATGTTTACCACAGTAAGGCCGCGATCACACCGAACGCGTTTTTTGCAGCGAGAGGCGCCTTTTTTGAATTGTTTTCTACTGGCAGTGAGCGTTATGCGCGCTGTTTATACACCCCGGGCGCCTCGCGTTTTTGCCGGAACGCTCTGAGCACCTGAAGTTGAAAAAAAAGCAACTCTGAGCCCAACGTCATCGCGTTTTTTTCCATTATCCAATCGAATGAATGGAGAGGCGGGCCTTCTGTTGTGGTGACGAAAGTTTTACCGTTGCTTAAAAAGTCCAGAAACTGCAGTGATGGAGGAGAAACTTTTGGTGTCTATCGCGGGTTACCCGGAGCTGTATGTTTTAAGTTTTTTGCTGATGTGACAGTTTACTTAACAGCTAAAAACCAAAGATTTTAGAGCGCTCGCGCTGTAATCCTTTGATTAGATTGACAGGACGGCTGATTTGATGGTTGCCTAGCAACATAAAAAACCGCACCGCACTGCCTTTTTCTGGTGACTTTAAAAAAAGAGCAGTGCGTTGCGGTTTTTTATGTTGCCTCGCGTTTTCAGAACTAAAAAACGCGTTCGGTGTGATCGGGGCCTAAGAGATACGAAAACACGGATTAAAGGGAATGCAAGAAAATAAACCTGCGAAAGTAAAGGGTGAGATGGTGAGGATTTGGGAGAAAAAAACTATAAATATTATTAAGTTTGTGGAAATTTGTGACCTACCGGCAAAACAGAACACATAGCGACATATTGCTTTAAATCTATGGGCTCGGACGGCATGAATCCAAAATCATTGTTGCTATGTATAACATTTGCCTGCTAACCAATTATTTCTTTTATAAAGAAGGCTTTGTACCTCATAATACTCACATAAAAATGTTCGTATGAGCAACAGTGTGTTCTGCCTTATCACGCCGGCCGCGCGCCGTAAATAGTTTTGGGATCAGTTTATTTTAAATGCCGATCATGTCAATTGCAAACATTGCGACTGTGTTTTAAAATACAACAACGAGCACCGTGAAACCATTTAAAAAGGCGCATTCAACGGTCTAGTGACTGGTATATGAAACAGCCAACATTAAAATTATCCCAAACGGAACAACGGCGCGCTCTCTTCATTTTTTATCAAATGACCATATTTACATCTATTTGTTTTACAGTCCTGCTACTAGCCTTTTTTAGACTAAAAAAAACTTTAATTCAGGTAAGGAAGCTGGCATTTTCAGTGGCATTACACATCTTGTCATGCCACGTGCTACATATAGTACTATATGCAACTGCAATAGATGCATTTTGCAGCATTAAAGTTAACGATTTAAACAACAATCACACACCTATATGTGCATTCTCAGTTTAAATCCAAAACAGTGAATGCAATCACCTTTCAGGCAAAACTGCTTCAAGAATGAGCCGCACTGCTGACGTGATCTAATCGCTAGCAAACAATGAGTCGACATATTCCTCGTCAGCAAGACAAATCGGCATAAGTTTTCATATCGGTCCGATGCTGATATTTACATATCGTGCATCCTTAAAACAAACTGAAGAAGTTTCACTGATTTTTACTTAATTTTTTGGGTGTGGGAGCAGGTGAAAAGCTTTTTAATGACTTTGGTTGTCTTGTATATCATTATACTGATCATAGGAAGTTCATCTCTCTTAAATGAATGCAGTTAATGTTTGTGTTCTCATCTACACAAATCTGTGTGTGTACCTCACTGAGTTTGATCTGGCGTAGCTCCTCCTCAGCAGCCGTCAGAGGCAGAGGAGCCGATTGAGCCGTCACGTGTTTCTTATATCCGCTGAGAGAAATATCATCCTGCCACAGATAAACATACATTATCAGAAATGTTTCTTGAGCAGCAAATCAGCATATCAGAATGACTTCTGAAGGATCATGTGACACTGAAGACTGGAGTAATGATGCTGAAAATTCAGATTTGATCGCAGAAATAAATTACATTTTACTATATATTCATATCAAAAGCAGCTAGTTTAAATTGTAATAATATTCCACACTTTCTCATGTATTTTTGATCAAATAAATACAGCCACAGTAAGCAGAGGAGGCTTAAGTTCACATCTGCAATGAACATAACAAACCTTTACGGTGGCGAACATCTCGTCTTTAATGTGTCCGAGGCCAAACTCCTTCTTGAGCGTGGCTCTGGTGGCGGCGTACAGCATTTTGTGCCGCACCTGTCCGAAAAAAGCGACGACAGACTGTGAGTTTTCCATGAGAACAGCTCAAACATGAACACACTCACCCAAAAATCATTAGGGTATTAAGTAAAGATCATGTTCCATGATGATATTTTGTAAATTCCCTACCATAAATATATCAAAACTTAATTTTTGATTAGTAATTTGCATTGCATTTTGATTTTTTTACACCCTCAGATTCCCGAGAAATATCTCGGCCAAAGCTTATTTATTTATTCATAAATCTCAATTTCTGCTAAATGAATAAATGTAAAAAGAATTAAATCAGACCCCTTTGTCTTTACATTCACATCGTCTTATTTAGTCTTCATTTAGCTATCATTTATTTATCAATAATTAATATTTACAATTTATAATGGTTTATAGTTATATAATTTATACAAAGTATATTTTATACATAAGACATATATTTTATAATAATATATTACTTTATATTATTTTATAGATATATTTAATTTAATAATATTTATACTAACAAGTTTTCATTTTTATAATAATAATTATTATTAACTATCCATATTATTATTAATTTCTTAATAATTTAATCATTATTAATTAATATTTATACATCTTATTTATTATTAACATTTTATATATTATTTTCCAAAATGTGTTTTATTTAATAATTGTTCATTGAATAATAAAATTAATATTTATTTATAATATTTATTAATGTTTCTATTATAATAATAATAATAATAATAATAATTCATATTATTATTATTATAAAATAAGTTATTAATTATAAGGGTATATAACTATAATGAGGTTATCAATAATTTAATAAATATTAGTTCATATTTATAAAACAAAATATATTTTATAAATAATGTTATATATTTTTATAAATAAAAATGTATTTTATAAATAATGTTATATATTTTTATAAATAAAAATGTATTTTATAAATAATGTTATATTTTTCTTTTATATTATATATTGTTTTATATATATATTTTATTTAATAATATTAATATTTATTAAATTATTTTCTTTTATAGACATTTAATTTAATAATTTTAATTTTATAATAATAATAATTACTATTATTATAAAATAATGTTATTAATTATACATATTCACTTAGTTATTATTCATTTATTAAAATTTTAAAAATTATTAGTTAATATTTATATTATCCTAAAATATATTTTATAAATAACATTTATATATGTATATTTTTTTATTTATATATTATTTTCAAAGTATTTTACTTAATAATATTCATTCTCGAAATTTTTTCTCTTATAATAATAATAATTATTATTATTATATTATTATTAAAAAAGTTGATAATAACGAGGGTCCATAATTATAATGAGGTTATCAATCATTTAATAAATATTAGTTTCTATTTATAAACCATATTATGTTTTATTAAAAAAAGTGATATATTATTATTTTATATATTGTTTTAAAAATATATTTTAACAATATTAATATTACTTAAATTATTTTAAATAGTAATAATAATAATACATTAAATATTAGAAAGTACTGAATATTTTCAAAAGTCTAACAGATCAGTTTTGCTGTTTTCACAAGAACTGAATGATCAGCATGTAAACGCATGAGACAGGTCTCAGATCAGTGTTCATCAGAGTTTAACAGCGCTGACGAGTCTCAACACGTATGAGAATGACAAGAATGTTCTGCAGTGACTAAACCGCCTGAAGATCAGTTTATATGCTCTAGTCTGGAAAAAAAGAAACATCTACTGCTTTAAAGAACCAAAGTACTGGTCTGAGTAACCTGTAATTAAACACTAAGAGCTTTGTTCATCTCCAAAGCATCATATAGCAGCTCCAGAAATGGTTTAAGAAGCACTGAAGAACCTTTAAGATCTAGACTACGGTCATGACTGAGGCTCAGTTGTCTTACAGGTGAGTGGTCAGGTGACCAGGCGATGAAGATCCACTCGTGTCCCAGGCTGTTGGTGGAGTCCAGGCGGTACAGGATGTAGCAGGGCAGCTCTTTATCCAGCACAGGAAGTAGAAGAGCATCGTAGTCCTCCTCCCAACTACGAGAGGCCGGTTTGGTGAGGCCTAAAACCAGCTCCTCTGAAACCAAATCCAGACCAGTCACTCAATCTGTGTGTTCTGGTTTCTTTCTCTGTGAATTTAAGTGTCACGAACATCTATTTTGCTTTATTTGTAAATGATACTGTGTGCGTTTCATACCGTTTTCGATCACGATCTTCAAGAGTCTGTACTGTCCGTTCCTGGCATTGCCGAAGACATCCTTCACCTCGTCGGCAGCTAGAAGACCAATGAACAAACACGTGAACTACAAGCAAACGCTCAGAAACATAAACACGACAGGTATAACAGCAGACAAGTCAACAGAGACCGATTATAATCAATGTAATCAAGGACTAAAGCATCAAAGTGACTCCTCACTGTGTTTCTGATGATATACAGACACACTATCACAGGAAATGCACAGCACGTCTATTATCATTCTGAAACTTTAGCAAAAATGACATCAGTAGCATTTAAACTGAATCATATTAGTCAGAAACAGAAAAGAAGGGAAGTTAATATGTAGGTGTTAGGTTCAATGTTATATTAAAATAATAGCTAATATATTAATATTTATATCTAAAGTAATGTATATATTTTTTGATGTTATACACTGGTTACTATATAATTTAAACTGCATATAATAATAATAATAATAATAATAATAATAATGGCGATGATGTAATCAGTGTTATTTTGGTATATTTGAGATACTAGTTTTTATTAACACTTTGAATAAGTTTTTATTTTTACATTTTGTTTTTTTATTTTTAATTTTAGTTAAAGTTGTAGCCATTTTGTTGTGCATTTTCGTCATTTCTAGTAAATAAATAGGAATATATATACATACATACATATATGATAAACAAATATGTCTATATAGTTTTTATTTCTGCTTTAGAATTATAATTATTTATTTTATTTATTTTAAGTTAAACTAAATTAAAATTACAAGTGTTAATTAATTTCAAATGTTAAATTAATTAATACATTTGTAATTTCTAATAAATAAATACATACACACACATATATATAAAATAAGCAAATATGTATATATAGTTTTATTTCTGCTTTACTCATTATTAAATAAAAAATTATTATCTATCATTTTTTTCAAGATCAAGTTAAACTAAATTAAAATGATAAATGTTGGTGAAGTAATTTCAATAAATGTTAATTAATATCAGTTAACATTTATTTTAATTTTATTTATTTTATTTTTTATTTTTATATTTTCCATTTTTATTATAATTTTATTTAAGTTTTAGGGATATTGTTGTGCATTTTTGTCATTATAAATAAATAATATATGTCTATATATTTTGTTTCTGCCTTATTTATCTATAATAAATAAATAAATATCTATTAACTAAATTAAAATGATAAATGTTGGTTGATTTAGTTAAAGTTTTACAAATTTTGTTGTGCATTTTTTGTCATTTCTAATAAATAAATAGGATATATATATATATATATATATATAAATGTCTATATAGTCTATAGCTTTATTTATTTATTTATTTTTACATCAAGTTAAACTGAATTTAAATCATAAATGTTGGTTAATTAATTTCAATAAAGGTTAATTAATTTCAGTTAACATTTATTTTAAGTAACAAATAGTTTCAATTCGTTTTTATTTTTATATTTTCCATTTTCATTATAGTTTTATTTAAAGTTTTAGTGATTTTTTGGTGTTTTTGTCATTTTTAAAACATGTTTATATAGTTTTAATTCATTTTTATTTCAGTTTTAGTTATTTTAGTACTTCAAATTAAACTACAATAAAACGTTGCCTCATTAACTATCTGAAATAAAATAATTTATTAAATATATATTTCAGTTCACATTTATTTTATTTAAAGTAACAGTTTTTAAATATAGTTTTAGTTATCTATTATAACCAAGGATGGAATTAGTTTAATAGTACAGTTGAAAGACAATGCCTGTGGGCAGGTTTATCAAAATAATCCATATATAATAATGCATACAATTCAATTTACATGTGCCTGCTTTTAGTTCTATAAAATCCATGCTCAGACACAGTATCGTTCTGCAGAGCTATGCATTACAACACATGCACTCCAAACTTTTGCACAGGTTCTATACTGTATTATATTAATGAATGCATGTTTAGTTAGTCCTTTTGCCTTTGTTAACATGCACTAGTTTCTCATACTCAGTACGATGCTATTACATGCTGTAGGTGTAAAGACACTGTGTTGTGTCATGAGCATGACGGTCAGTGTGAGATCTGACAGTGTGCTGTATTATGGGATGCATGTGGAGCTGAAGGCGTTGCCCCCGCGCTCGTGATTGTGAAGCGGATCACTGAAACGCAACTCTGGCCATCCCCAAAACACTGATGTGATCAATCTCGAAGATGATTTTAAGCGTAAACCGCAGGTCTGAGTGAAATCACTGCTGACAGATGCGCCTGATTCACATTTTCATTGATTTTCTAAATGACTCCCGGCGCTTACACGAGTCTCGCGTCGCTCGGTTATTCTTATCAAACAGATTCTGAGGTAAAAATCGTAAGAATATTTCGCTCTTACCCTGAATACCCGTTTGATGAGACATTATTTCACTCGGCGGAGGATGTTTGGAGACTCTCGATCCCGGAAGAAGGAAGCGGAGCGGCGGTGACGTCACGTGCCTCTGACGCGTCAACAACCCTCCCTCCGCGCTGCGCATGCGCGGACATGAAACAACTCGATATAAAATCTTCATTTTCTATCTATATTACATTTTTTCATCTTTTCATATTCGCTGTCTTCAATTGCAATGCATATTCTCTCTTTATAAAAAAATCTTTAAATATATATATATATTTTTTTTTATAAGAATTTCCAAGGTTGAACATTAACATAAGCCTACAGTAAAATAATGTGTTAATGTTGCAAAAATTAATCAATTATGAAACAAATTTAGTTTCAGCTGTAAAGCAGCTCTACAGAAAACAGTAGATCAATGCAGTTCGTTATAATAAATAAATAAATAAATAAATACAAATTTAAACTTAATTAAAAAGTATATGTATAAACATGAAAAAATAATATAAAATATACAAATAATTCTAAATATGAACAAAATCTATAATAGTATATAAGTTAACACCTTAGACCATGTCCAGGTAATATTTAAAATCAAAAGAAAGAACTTTGATTTCTTTCTAAACTAAATAATTATTTTATTTTATATTTTGTAATGAAAATAAACATTGTTTATTAATTATCACTACAGTATTATCCTATTTGGACACAGTTATTAATATTAATAAATAAATAACAATAAGGGTTATTGGTAAAAGTATTAATAGGCCTAAATAAAAATAAATACATACATACATAAAACATAAAATAAATATTTTTATTAATATTTTATTTTATGAAAATAAAAATCGATCTCTTTAACACAATATAGTATTCTCCTATTTACACACAATTATTAATATTATTGGTTTTAATTATTAATAAATGAAAATAAACAATAGTAATAAAAAATAGATTTACACTACAAGAAGCGTTACCATTACATAAAATACATAAACAAATAAATAAATAACAATAACGGTTATCGGCAATAGTAGTAATAATAATAGGTCTAAATAAAAAAAATGTAATAATATATATAATAATAATCATACATAAAAATAAATTTAAAAAGAAATAAAAATAAATTAAATATATATATATATATATATATATATATATCAATCTAAACAAAAAGTCCTTTAAGATGAAAATAAACATTGCTCTCACTAACACAATATAGTATTATTCTATTCAGACACAATTTTTAATAATATAAATATTAATAAATATTTAATTAATATTTAATATTAATAAATAAATAACAATAATGTTATCAGTATAGTAGTAATAATAATAGGTCTAAATAATATATATATATATATATATATATATATATATATATATATAATAATCATACATAAAAATAAATTTAAAAATAAAAATAAATGTAAAAATGAATAAAAATAAACAAAAATAAATTAATTAATATCAATCCAAACAAAAAGTCATTTAAGATGAAAATAAAAATTGCTCTCACTAACACAATATTATTCTATTCAGACACAATTATTAATATTATTGTATTAATAATTAAGTAGTAGTAATAAAAGGCCTAAAAAACATGAAACTAAATCATAAATAAATAAAATAAACTTTTTCAAACATTTTTCAAACCAAAAAACGTCTCTAAGATCCTATTGGGTGAACAGAAATTTTGGAGACTTTAGGTTATATATATTTATCTATTTTATTTAATGAAAATAAAAATCGTTCTCACTAACACAATATAGTATTATCCTATTCTGACAAAATTATTACTATTATTTTAATTATTAATAAACGAAAAAAAAACAATAGTAATAAAAAAATAGATTTACACTACAAGCATTACCATTACATAACATACATAAATAAATAAATAACGATATTAGTAGTAGTAATAATAGGTCTAAATAAAATAAATAATAAACATAAAAATAAATCATAAATAAATAAAACTTTTTTATATCAATCCAAAAGTCCTCTAAGATCCTATTGGGTGATCTGAAATTTCGCAGACTTCAGGTTTGTCAGACCTTATTTGATTTGCAGAGAGAGGGAGAAGAAAGGAGATGATAGAGTAGAGATACAGCAAGAGAGAGAGAGAAAAAGAAAGAGAAAGAGAAAGCGAGAGAGAGGGGGGATACATGTCTGTCTCCATGTTGTGCTCTGTGTGTTTTGGTTTTGGTTCCGCTTGTGGAATCGAACGCGGCGCGCGCACGCGTGAAATCAGACGCGTTGAATGAGCGGCGCGGCGCGGGGCGGATCATCATTGATGGAGAAAAGCAAACGCTGATGCTGCCATGGGCTCCGAATCTCTCCACGACTGTCTGCGTAAGACGCTTCACATCTGTTATCCGTATGTGTGTGTGTCTGTGTGTGTGTGACGCGCGTGGAACATGCTGGAATAGCGCGCTTTGATCCGGACGCACGTGCTGCTGATCCAGGCGTTTAAACAGACGCGAGAGTTTGTGATTTCCGATCATCCGCAAACATTCGCTCACTCGCTTATTGATCCATTTATCGCATGTGTTTTATGAATGCGTAATGCAGTGATTTCAGGTGTTTATTTGTTGCTGAGATTTAATGTTTTGACGTGATTTATTTAAAGGAAGAGTTTCAGTCTTGCACTGGAAGCCATGAATGTAAACACAACCAACACACACACACAGAGATAGACAGATAGACAGATACATAATGTGGGTTTTTTCTATTTATGTAGGCTGTTTATAAATCCTCTGAATCTGAATAACGGTCTTCACATGCTCCAGCCTAAAATAAGAAATGTAAGGCTACTGGATAAAATTTCTAAAAACATCGAGGTAAGCTTTACCTAAAAAATTCAATAATATAAATATTTATAATAAACATTTATATTTGTAAAATAACGATATATGCACAAATATGTAACAGCGTTATTTTAGTATTATCAGTATACTGTTATAGATTTTGTTTCATATTTTTTATTTAAAGTTAATTTTGTTGTTTTGCTATTTTAGTAGATTTCGATTTTTTTTTTATTATGTCTGTATAGTTTACTTTATTACTTTAATTATATATATAATTAGTTGAAGTAATAAATTAAACTATACAGATATAATAAAAAATGTGTGTTAAATAAGATATAATAACTATTAAATTGTATTTGTGTGTGTATATTAGGGATGTCACAATACTCAGTATACGGATTAATCACTTATTTTGGGAATGTCCTAAATCACAAATATTTTGGAAAGAACTGAATAATTATATACAGCAAAAAGCTATGATTTCTGTGGATCTTGTAGAAGTTGATATTATGCAAAAATATTTTTCACTTGCAGGTGATAAGAGTTTTATATTTATTCTTGATTTGATTATTATAGTTGCCCGTTACTATATTCATAAAGCCAAATGGAATGATAAATTACCAAATTTTTAACAATTTAAAGTTGATATTAAAATATATTTGGAGACAATAGAAAAAAGTAAAAATTTAAAAGCAAAAAAGACTATACAGCTGTTTAATAAGTACAAGTTGTTTATATAAAAAGCCTTTCTTTTGTATTATTATTATTATTAGTCATTTTATGTTTTATTTTTATTTATTTTTTTACTTTTATTAATTTATTGTATTCTTTTATACATGTATATGTGCATTGCCCCTGACATGTAAGGATATATGTGCTCTTGTGTGTAAAAAAATATATTTATATATATAATATATATACAAAAACCAACACACGCAGAGCATCTTCCCTTCTAATGACATGCAATGATAAGCCTTTCTAAACCTGTTGTCCAACAAGAGTTATAAAAACAAAAGTTTTTAAACATTATAACTTGTTTTTAATTTACAACAACAGTCGAGTGTTTGAAATAACTTCCTTGTGTGATCTGATGTGGATTCTTATCACAGAATGAGGCAGACGAAATATTCTACACTCATATTCTATGTATGTCGATTAGCAATGGCTTATGAAAATACACGAGATGGCTTGAAGAACACAGATAAACCATATATTATTGTAGACGAGTGTTTACTGTCCTTACATTTCATCATTCAAAACGTTTAACGTTATATCTTGTTTTTAATCAGTTAATAGGACCCTTATCTCACTTCCTATATCCTGTAACCGAAGCAGTGTATCCCCACTTCCGGTCCCATCGCAACGGAATTAAAACTAATGGGAGAATCCTCTCTTTCCTTTCTTTCGCCGCTGTTACTGCAGTGTGTTTGGCTGCTTTTGTTCAAAACAATGACACACTGCCTCAGTTTTCACGATTTCCTGACACAACACGGATGAGATGTGTGGGATGAATTAAGGTCCTTCTATGCTTTTATCCATATTAGCAAAGAGTATAGAATACCAATATACAATATACGTTCTTTGATATTACAGAAGCTGGAACGGAACGTCATCAGCGCTTCCAATATGAATGAAACCTATTCTATTTTGCGTAAAAATTGAAAAAATAATACGTCTCTCAAAACAAAAATTAAGCAGACATATACTAAACCACGATTTTTGTCAGTGTACAGAGGTTTGTGTGAGTATTTTGTCAATTTGTTGCAAAAACCCCACACTGAAGTGGCAAGATATCAAAACCGAACCGAAAACCGTGGTTAAAAACCGAGGTATGTATTGAACCGTGGACTAACTGTATTGTTGCATCCCTAGTGTATGTATAAATAAAAAGTATATTATGAATAAATTATTTTTAAATAATTAAACTAAATAAATAGCTATTATAAAATAATAAAATATTGTTAAATAAAATATGATAAAATATTAAATTGTATGTATTTGTGTGTTTGTGTGGGTATATATATGTGTGTGTTTGTATAAATAAAAAGTATATTATGAATAAATTATTTTTAAGTAATGTAATAGATTGTTATATATATGTATGTATGTGTATGTGTATGTGTGTATATATATATATGTGTGTGTGTGTGTGTGTGTGTATGTATATGTATATATGTATATGTATATATATATGTATATGTATGTGTGTATATATATATGTGTGTGTGTGTGTGTGTGTGTGTATATGTATATGTATGTATATGTATATATGTGTGTGTGTGTGTGTATATATGTATATGTATGTATATGTATGTATATATATGTATATATGTATATATATATGTATATGTATATGTGTGTGTATATATATATATATA